>OV651814.1:63841938-63856938 GCA_927349885.1 Psylliodes chrysocephalus
AAAAACAAAATATATATTGAAATAGCTATTTTACGAAAAATAATAAATTGTTTCGTTGGTTTGAATGAGTTGAAAGTATATTTCAATTACACCACCTTGTATGATAGCTAGTGATATAGAGGCATTGGTTACGAATAAAATAATAATGTAGCTAAATCATAAATATTAGTATATCTGTATATAAATGAATGCGTGCTTGTTCAGATTTTCAGAAATTGTGAATATCGGCTTCACGGTATCATCATTTCATTAAAATGAAGGCACACTGGATGACTGATTTTAATGCCTGAACGATCTAAATTTTGAAAATCATTGTAGCATAAATAGGCAGAACTCTGTCATGAAGAGGAATATTGAAATTATTATTATTGCAATAAGATATAATTAAAAAAGCTGATTGGTCATTAGATCACTGTTCCATGATTATTTAATAGGATATACTGACATAATTTAATAAAAAATCAATCAGTTGTACGAAATATGGTAACTACCAACTTTGCTCTCATACTGAAAATATCTATAGAAGGAACTGGTTCATTATGATAACCTTTTTTTTAGAAACTCGACAAAAGGACTTAGTTTATAAATTTTTATAAGCTCAGGACTCTCTTGGCCCTCGTAAACTTACGGTTTTTAAAGTGGCCCTTTGAAAATCTTAGTTGTGCAGGACTGTATAAGATTATAAGATTGTCCTCCTTTTTTCTATACATTCCATAGCTTGATTCTACTTACGTATATGACGCTACTTTTTGATTTCCTTATTTCATTCAACCAACATCAAATTTTACGAGTAAATTTATCGCATCTACAGGTAAGAATTTAAAATCACGAATGTCTTCTGTTTTTCTATAGATATAAGTCAATGCTTGTTTCAATAACAGAGCAGTAGTTATTTTCCAGAAGGAAATGGCCACTCGTAATAATTTCTTACACAAGGCTTTGACACTATTTTATTTTTCTTTATTTTATTAATAAGAATATATTGCAGATTAAAACAGTTTCAAAATGAAATGCTTTATATAAAAAGGGTGGCCCACTAGTGCGTAATTGTCCAATATTTCAATTTGTGTTATAAACACGCAAATAAGTTTTAAGTAAAAATTATATTGATTTAAAAAATACACATTAAGAAAACATTTTTGAATATACAGGGTGTTGCGTTTTTGCCTGGAAAAAGTGTATACTTTTTAAATAGAACATCCTGTATTTTATTTCGTTTTTAGAACGTTTTGATAATACTGTGTTCAACCCTAAAATGTTTTTGAAAAACAGTCCACGGTTGCCAGGCAAATAATTTTATACATGAAATTAGAGAATGATGCGGACTCCAAATTAAATTACCATAAATTAGGTAAATTTGAAAATTAGGTAATATACGGACTTATGAGGTACTAAGCTAACGAATAGTGGTGATCTCTGTATCTGTAACGTGTGGAGAGTAGGTTACCTCCACGGCCTCAATGGGCCCATTGTGTATCATCCTAAGATGATAGGCACCTCCTAGCTCATGAGCTAAGAGGTGCGCAGATTTAATGTAGTTGACAACGTCGCCAAGAGATGCTTCTTTATATCGGCTGGTGTTAGCGGCTGGTGTTACGGTTTTAAATTTGGTAAAGTATTTTATATGAAATAATAATTAAATTAGTTAATATTAAAGAGAACTCAATAATTATAATGTTTTAAAGTTCACGTTTATGATTTAATTCAGAAAACAATTAACTCGAAACACAATATGATCGTTTGTTTACCTTTTAAAAATCAAGACTAAAGGTTTATTTAGCTAAATAAGACTATGTTGATCCTATTTATTTTTATGTTTAAAAACTTTTACCTGGTACCAAAACAATTATAAAACACTAGGCTCATTTTGTTTTGATAATTTATTTTGATAACCTATAAATAGTTTGTTTATCTTTGATTATAAATTGATATTTGACTGATTGACATATTGACATATTTCTAATTTTATGAAGTGCCTTCTCTTCTTTTTGCCAATTATTGCCAACTTATCCACCATTCTTTGAATTAAAACAAAGTGTTCTGTGACTCTGTGGAGGGCTTTCTGACCTTACCAGTTTTGACTTTGAACTGAACCTCTTTTATCTTAGCTTTCTTTTGGAGCACATGGTTCTGAAGAACAACGAATAATTTCGGATTTTCATAAGCTAAAATACAAAGAGAAACTTATTAGATCCTGATCATTATTAACACAGGTTAGATTAACTATTTTGGGATTCAGATCTAGGACTAAAACCTCCTTAAGGCCACACGAGAACTTTGGGTAAGTAGAATCATCTCCGCATACCATTTGCTTTATATCTTTCATTTCCTTATTGTAGGCCTTCTTTTGGTTACTAGTATACATATTTATGTACACATCTTCATCCTGCATGGTAGATATATATGATTATTTTCTCACCTTGCTTCTTGCTTTCTTTCGCCTGCTTTCTTGCTTACCACTCACAGTACTGGGGCATCTGAAGAACATAGGTAGAGCTGCGGTAGATGTATATCCCTACATAGCTGCTACATACATTCCTAGGGCTCACACACAGAGAGAAAAGGTTGACAGATTTTAGTTGTTAGTGGTTCATTTGAGCTAGCCGGAACCAAAAGGCAACCCAATACCTTTACCACATTATAGACCCTATCCAGCAGGTTGTAAAAAAGGGTCTATCAATCGTAATAATCGCTCATAGTGAGATGGGGTCTATGTTTGCTTGAAGCAGCTAAAGCGAATTGAGCGCCCCCTACCAAAAGCGACGTCTCTTCTGACCAGATCCAACATCAGGTTCTATTCCAATCGCGTAGAGGCATATCATTATCGTCAGAGCAACCTTCTTGATGTAAATATCAAGGGGAGTGAGACTAAGAATGACTTCCATGGCTCTGGTCGGTGTTGTTTTCATGGATCTGGTCGGTGTTGTTTTCACGGCTCCTGTTATGTTGAGACACGCTGTTCTTTAAATTTGTTCTAGTTTAAGGGCAGTTGCCAATTTTTGGGTTTTCGGTACCCAGACAACTTTACCGTATTTATAGATCTTATGATAGCCGTGTGTCAATGCTGCGAGTCTGGCCCCTCAGTTCGGCGGCATTGTTCATAAGCAATGTATGCTCTTCTGACTTTGTTATCTATATGTTAACTTGCTGTCAGTGGAGAGACCTAGGTACTTCACCTCTGTTGCAAAGTTTAGGTTTGTGTACTAGTTCTGGAGCTTTTGTTTCCATTTTAATCCTTTTCTTTATGAAAAGAACCATTTCTGTATTTTTAGGATTGTTAGAAAATGAATGGTGTTTGCACCACTGTTCTATAATTCTAAGAGCTACTTGCATTCTTTCGCAGAAGATGTACTCAAAATTGACTGTCATTATTGAGGCGACTAATTAGGGTGTCAAGGACCATGTTCCACAGTATAGGTATTAGCACCCCTCCCTGTGAACTTCCCCACGCAACCAAGCCTCTTATACTCATATCTTCTACACTTATGTTTACTGCTTGCTTTGAAAGCATGTTATGTATATACCCACTAACCATTTGTAGAACAGTCCTGTTGATTAGTGTGTGTATTATCTTGGAAAAGGTGGTTTTATCAAAAGCACCTTCTATTTTTATGAAAAAACAAAAGGCGGACTCTTTACTGTCCAGAGATCTCTCTATTCAGCCAGCAACTAGATAAAGGGCTAAATCAGTAGATCTGCCTATTGTTTAAGTGTAGTTTATTTTGAATATCAACCAGAAGTAGTCTGACATCGAAATGTTATCAGACACTTGCCAGTTTATAATTGATTTATAGATATCAGTTGTGGATAAAGCGATATCTATAAGTGTTTAACTGCGAGAGTTTGAATATATTGGTTTAGTACCTTTATTTAAAATACAAACATTTTTAGTATTTATATAACCATAAAGTGACTTATCTCTAGCGTTGTTATCCATACTGTCCCAACTTAAGTGATGAGCGTATAAGTCGCAACCTATTACTAGCCTAAACTTCTTTTCCAGGCAGTATTCAATCAGATCCTCCATCTCTTTACTGGGTGGTGGCGTAGTTGCGTTGAACAGGATGATGGTGTATTCCATTTTACCCGCAGTTAAATCGGAGGTATAAAGGTGCGCCATTTAGTGGGCTTTGTATTTCCTAGGAATGTAAATGGCTATCCTTAGTTGTTGGTTGCTAGAAAAGCTAAAAATTGAACCATTTAGATTTTTAAGATCTAAAATTTTGCTATTATTATCCAGGGTTTCTGGATGAGTGCTATTGTATCTTGCAGCTCATCAAAGCGGCGGCATAATGTTGCCGTAGCTACCCTTTTGTGCTGCAAGTTTTATTGTGTGATCGTTACCTCTTTTATTGAATCCCGGTCTTCCGTTGAAAGTTGGCCAGAAAGGTGTTTGTTTTTTCGACCATTCCTTCCTCCGACTTGTTGTGGCTTCTCAAAGTTTTCTTGCTGGAGGTCATCGATTTCTATTTTTTCTGGCTCGACGTCATCCACTGGTGGCTTAAATTGAGAGGACAGAGAGTGGTGATAGAACTGTTATAGTTTATACAGTGTTTTTTAAAACATGTCTTAAATATGGCTAATTTTAGGTTCAATTTACTTAATTTTCCTTAAAAATTTACTTATCCAACAATATCAACTTACCTGTCCAAAAATATCAAAAAGTTCAATAACACATATACAGGGTATCCCATCAGTGCGTAATTGATGGATAGCTTTTTTATTATTGTAAATACGATAATATTTTTATTATTTAACAAGTATTATTAATTAAACAGGGTGGTCCATAAACGAGATGAGACGAGATAAAATTTTTTAAAGCAAAATCCCCTGCAGATAGTTATACATGTTTGATTATTTCCACATCATCAAATAATTTTAAATGACTTTGTTAATTTGCTATGTTTTATATAGGGTGTGTCAAAATGCGAGATTACGATTTTGAAATTTTTTTAAATGAAATACCTTGTATTAATTAATTGGTGGTATATAATATACAGGATATTCCATTTAAAAAATTATGAAAATCGTAACATCGTATTTTGACACACCCTATATACAATATAACTAATGAATAAAGTTTCTTAAAATTGTTTGACGATGTGAAAACATTTAAAAATATGTACAACTATCTGCCTTAAAAATATATAGGTTTGGTTAGCCATTCGTTTATGGACTGTAATGAAGTCAATTTTCATTACTATATTTCGGCCTATTCCGGATATAAATTTCAATTTTTATTTTTTATTTTATTTTAACTTCATATCAAATTTTGTTTCATTTAAATTCGCGTTTTATACCTTATTAACGATAGCGCGCGCGATCCGCGCACATCAAGTGGGGAGCTAGCCTGCTTGGGCATAGACTCGGATTCAGATTTGATTATTAAAAATCATTCAATTCACGTTACCGATTCGACTAGCTTCTGCTGTTTCTGCTCTGATATACGCCGCTGTAAAATCATCGCCGAGTCCGAATTTGTTTACGTTTTTTTTTTTTTTTTTTTCCTGTCGTCGGTTTTTGAGCTAAACGTCCGAATACCAGTTTTATTTGACTAAATTATTCCGATTTCGGTTTTATTTAATAGAAATAATAATTGACTTAAGATTCTCGTTTAAAATATTTTGATTTACCGATAAATTATTTACTTTTGATTTTAGAAACATTGAAAATTAGTTTTTGGTTATTAGGAAATAGAAACTTTGTTTCTATTTTAATAATTAATTAATTTTATTACGACCGTGAATTGTGTTTCTATTTTACAGTAATAGTAAACCTAATTTCAAATTAAATTCCGTATACAGTTGATTAGTTAATTTTCATTGCGACCGTGGATTTTGTTCCTAATTTTTTTTAGTAATAATAAATTTAAATTAAATTCCGTACATAGTTAATTATTTAACTTTTACCACGACCGTAAATTTTGTTTCTATTTATTCACAATCTGGTTTAACTTTTTTTTATTTATGTTTCTTTACTTGGGAATAGAATTAGTTCGAAAGTTGGAAAGTTGAAATAGTATCATTTTTCATGTCGAGTGGACTGGTTGTGGCGAGAAAGCTCACATGGGATTAGATACTATCCCGGTTTTAGATTTTATTTAGATTAACCCCTATCCGTGATTAACATATTAGTGTTTTTCTTATGATTGAGAGTGCTGGTTGTGGCGAGTACACTCATCATAGGATAAATACTGACCCGGTTTGATATTTGGTTTTGTGATTGAGTGGGCTGGTTGTGGCGAGTACACTCATCATAGGATTAAATACTAACCCGGATTTTGATTATTTTCTTTTAGTTACCTCCGCGCCGTGATTAAAATGATAGTATCATTTTTATGTTGAGCGTGCTGGTTGTGGCGAGTGCACTCCTCATAGGATTGATACTATCCCGTTTTCTTATCATTTATCTATTCCCCATTCACTAAAACAAGGAGGTTTGTTTCAGTTTCAATACCGACTAGAGAGAGTTAACCAGATAACTTTTACTACGACCGTGATTTTAATTTTTTTTTACGAAACAAAATATTTAACTGTAATCTTTATGCCGATTTAAGAGTTAACTAATTAACTTTTGCTACGACCGCCATTATTTGTTTTTGGTTTCGTTTTGGCTCAACCACCGATCCGACAAATTTATTAATTAGATACTATTGCCACCGAGCATCTTTCTTCTAATTTTAATTCTACCGTCTGATTGAGACTAATCATTACTGGCCGATCTGTTTGTTTTTATTTTGTTCAGGGTTTTAAAATTACGAGCGGGGGTGGGCGTTGAAATATTTATTTATTTTTTTTTATTGTAAATAGTTAAAATTCAATATATGTGTCAACGTTACCTTGACTGTTACTGAGGTTACTGATCCCTAATTTACTTCCCCCTTTATTTCAGCAGTGAGAAATTCTTTATCACTACAAGTGACGATTAAAGCCCGTTACTTGTGGTTACTTATTACCTGTGTCTGAGTGACCAACGACCCCTGGAATTTTTCATCTCCATCTGTGCTGCCCGAGTACTTTCGACGCCGTTTCGAAAGTTTGTGGAGTGAACCACACATCAAATCTGGCGCCCGAGAGCCGTCCCGTCAACAGGCGTCATTTGTAAGTTATCGTTTTCTCTGAGGCGAGAAAACCCCTTACAGGACTGCATCATTCCCTAATTTAATAAAATTAAGTGCTTGACAAGCCTGTAATATTTTGTAAAAAAATTCTAGGGTTGAATAAAGTATTACCAAACCATTATAAAACTGAAATAAAGTACAGAGTGTTTTATTCAAAAAATGTAAATTTTTATTTGCCAGACAAATATTTTTAAAATACGTATTTTTTAATTCCCTACAACTTTTATTTAAAAATTTTTTGCGTGTCTATAACACAAATTAAAATAGTGAACAATCACGCACTAATGGTATACCCTGTATATTAAATTTATCTCTACAAGTATGTTTATAAGAGAGCTGCATAACATTCAACTGTTGCTGAATGTCATATTACAATGGTATTTCAAACTAAGCGATGCGCCCTTTCGAACTAAACTTTGTAAAACATTTCAGATAAAATAAAATAGGATTATTTTATATGATGATTTTATCTTTTTATATAAAATTGTTTATCCTGACTGACTGATCTATCACAGCACAGCCAAAACTACTTAGTCTAGAAAGGTGAAATTTGAAACATAAGTTGTTTATTTTAATGCCTTCTATCCGCGATTTAAGCTAAGTAATACGTCTTATTTTTTAACACACTTTTGTACCTATTCCACTTTCTCAAATACAAAAACGCGCCCAAAACTTACATAATGTAAATAAACAAATATCCTATTTATAGGTACAAGTACAAGAAAGTTATTTTAAATCGCAAATACATAGTTTAAAACATCAACTTTAGATTCACCCTGTATAATGGTCCATGTTTTAGCACCCACAAATAATAAGAGGAGCCGGTGCTGTTTCGAGGGTTATCTAGACCAGACAAATGTTACTCCATTTTGAATGTTGTTTGATCTGAATTGAGACTAAAGACGTGTACGTCGGGCACGTCATTATAATAGTTAATTGCTTATCTATTCAGAGCTAGACGTTTACTCAAGTAATTACTTTATTACGGGGAAGCATGAACATGTCGTGTGGTGAATATTGCATTATTTTATCAATAAAAAATTCTATCGTTACCTATAAGGTCAATGTATGGGTTGCAGATATTTCATTATATCACGAAATTATTTATTTATTGACTACGTGAAGCTGGACGTATCCTGATGGTTTTAAAATAAATATTTGTGTGTCCCTAAATGATTATTGTCTAAGACATATTATTGAGAAACATTTTTTTTAGAGTGGGTACTCAGTCCCCTGTTATTATTATTTTGGTTTTTATCATTAATGTATCTCCAACCAGCCCAATAACAAAGGACATCTCACGCTAACATCAAAAATATATTATGCTAGGGGTAAATATCCAGTTTGGACTTTCAAAGAATTAATTTACAATTTAAAATCAAATTATCATAAGAAAAATCTAAAAAAGTCACTAAAGCCTGGCGCTGCAGTGGGTATTGATAATATACCTGCATAGTTTCTCAAGGCTTAACGCAGAGGTTCCCAAACTCTTTTGATTCATAGATCACTTTCAAAATTTTGCTGGGTCACTATAAATTTCTAAATCTCAAAAAAAAAAAGTGAAGATTGGATCTATCTAGGAAACTTGCGTTGTGGCTGAGTTTTAACGACGAATTAACAGTTTTCGAAAAAAAAAGAGGTTAGAATTGATTGCTTGATAGGGTTAATTATTTGATAATATCGTCGACTAAACAAATTTTCAATTACATTTTAATTGATTGTGCCGTGAGAGGATGTCAAAAAAGCAAAGGTATCCAAACGAAAAAGTGACTCCATACAACTTTACTTTTTTGAAATCTAGAGTGACTCACAGCACAATATCCAATCAATTATCACAAATTTTATTTAGAAAACGTCCTATTCGGAGTGGTAAAAAGAAATATATTATATTTTCTTGTGTTGTAGGTATTTATTTAAATTTAAATAAATAAATTATTACACTGTTGATTATTATTGTTATAATCGTTGTTATATAATTAAGATTAAACACTTATAACGTAATGTAATTTTTACAAAAATATAATTTAAATCTCCCCTTTCTGTGATATTCAATCTGCTCCTTTTTTAAACACGCTTTTATTACCTTCACATGTATGTATGTTTGTAACTCTCCTTTAAACTAAAAGCAAGTGGCTTAGTATATCCCACTACCTCACGTTCGTTGGCCGAGCGGTCTAAGGCGCGGGTCTGTCGATCGCCAGACTCACCGATCGTGGGGCGCTTTGTCCATATTTCTCGTAAATTGAGCGCACGACGCTTTTTTTACAATAATGCTAGTATTTTCCATTTATAATTGTTTTATGCTTATTTGAAAAAATATTTTTAACTGTTTAGTTTGATATGCTCTAAAAGCGTGTTTTTTTAGTTTTTTTAAACTATATTTATTTGTAAATAAGTTTGTAACGGCACTAAAACTTTTTTCGATGAGATATGACGAGGGAAACGCTATCAGAAGCTTTTACAAAATTCCCCACAAGTCAGGATATTTTTCGGGTATTTCTACCTGCAGCCAAAATTTTTGATACACTCTTTTAAATTTCACTTTCAGCTCCTCATTAGTGCTAAACTCGAGTAGCTACTCTTGTAATATCACATTCTCCACTTCCGTTTCATCCATGGTATTTCCATCGACAGAATATCTTCAAATCTGAATTTAAAATCATCATCATTTGCAGGGCAATCAAATATTGAACGTATGTCTGAATATCTTCATCAAGGCATTCTACCTGTGAGAAGTTTGAAAACTGTGAAAATTCGCGCCGACCAATATTTTCCTTCATAAATTTCAATTTACCAAGAAAATCTGAAATTACACTCTTTGTTTTTATTAAATTAAGGCTGTCCCCTTGTAATTGTAAGTTGAGGTCATTAAATTTTTTGAACAAATCTGTAAAACACGCGATGTCTATTTTAAAATTGATCCAGTTTTTTTTAAATCAGAATCTTTACTTTCCAAAAACTCTAAAACTGAGTCAAAAAGTAAATAAAATCTTGATAAACATGCACCTTTTGACAAGCAGCGTACTTCGGTATGTAACAGCAATCGTTGGAAGTCTTCGTCATTTTCATTGCACAATTCTGCAAATAAACGCGTATTCAATGCATTGCTTCTCATTTTGTTAATTGCATTAATCACAAATTGTAGCGATTGGTGCAGTCTATCACTCAAATTTTTCGCTACTAAATGTTGTCGATGAATCGCAATTACCTCTGGCATAATTCTTTTAAGATGGCTTATAAACCCACGATATCTCCCGACCATCGCAGGAGCTCCGTCTGTTGCCACCAAAATAACGTTTGTGAATGGAATCGATTATTCATTAAAAAAAATTTAGTGTCCGTCTTCAAAGTTTTCGCGAATAGTAGCTCTTCATGAATTTCTTTGCCCATAACAAATCGAACATATGCCAATAATAATGATTCATTGTCAGGTAAAGTTGACTCATCCAGTTAAATAGAAAAATAAGTTTTTCGTAGATAATCACACAAGAAACTTTCAATATCAGAGCTCATTTCATCAATACGTCTTTGTACAGTGTTGTTACTCAAAGGAATTCTTTTGAGTATGTCAAATGAAGATTTGTGCAGAACAGTTTTTAAAACCTATTTTCTTATGATGGTATGGTTTAAGGCAATTACACGTAAAACAAAATATGGTCTATATTTTCAATGACGCTTAGACATAAGTCAGGTTCAATATCGTTAATGTGCCGCGTAATCTCAAATTTTAGCTCTTGAGTTGTTGTAGGCTTATCTACGTACACCTTTTGTTTCAAATAACGTCAAAGAAAGAAGTCTATCGGTGTCAAATCGCATGAACTTGGCGGCCAACTGACATCGCCATTTCGTGAGATAACACGTACATTGAATTTTTCGCACGAAAGAGCCATTGTTTCATTAGCTGTGTAAAATCACATATCGTCCAGATTCCAATTTCGGTAACAAAAAATTTGTTATCATCTCGAGATAGCGAACACTAATAGCGATAATTGCTTGGCCGACCTCATTTTCGAAAAAGATGATGCCACAGCCCATAAACCGCACCAAACAGTCACTCTTTGTAGATGTATCTACTTTTCTACAAGCTTTCTTGGACTTTCATTTGCCCAAATGCGACAATTCTGCTTATTGACGAATCCACTGAGGTAAAAGTGTGCCTCATCGCTAAAGATGATTTTCTTCGTAAAGTCCACATCCACTTCAGTGTGTTCGAATAACCATTCGGCATATTGATGATACTTTAAATCGTGCGTAGGCTTTAGTTCTTGAGTTAATTGAACCGTAAAATCTTGTAAATTCAGGTTTTTTCGCAAAATTCTCTGTGAGATGTGCAGTTGTTGAGCACGACGGCGAGTGGAGGTTGACGGCTTTTCTGCCATACTTACGCGAACAGTAGCAATGTTTTTCGCAGTACGAACTCTACGAACACGCACAGGTGTTTTCACATCTCTTACAGACTCGATTTTCTGAAATGAAGGCACAATTTTTCTGATTGTACGCACATTTGGTCGATTAGGCTGACCAAAAAAATCTGAATCTAGTGACAGCCAAAGTTCTAAGTATTCGTAATGCATATAAAAAAAATTGAAAAAAATTTGCTTAAATCATTGAATTAAATTTTTATTGATTTTTAAATCGCTAAAACAACCAAAACTATCCATGACTCTACATTTTGATTGAATCAAAATTTTAGTTAATCTGAAATTTATAGTCAATAAACCTAACTAATATGATTAACACCGATAAAAATGTTTTGTGATTTTTAATATAATTCAACATATTTTTTTTTCTAAATCACAATTCACTTACCTATAATCCGTTTTAATATGATTATTGACAAATATTTAAGGTAATTTAACCATATTTTTATCTGAAGCGGGGGATTGGCTACTTTACGACGAATCACTACCAGACTAATTCATTGTAACCTGCTTCTCGACTTAAAGTGGTGGAAGTCTAAGGTTACACAAGGAGGGGTTAATTTCAGCTAATATATGCGAATGTTTATGCACTTAAGGCTCAACTAGATACACAAGCTTCATGCAAGACTTGTAGGAAACAGGCGAAGCAACTGGGTGCTTTAAAAATTAAAATACGGAATAATCTTACTTAGTATACTTGAAGATTCTATCCACATTATGGTGGTTGTCCAGAGCGGGGCTTCTTGATGATAAAAGGACCAGTGGGTACTTCTGTTAGGGCCTACCGTAGTTGTCCAGCATGTAATGCAAGCATAGAAATCCAGATTCGTTTATATATGCAGGTAGTTATTGCGAGAAAGTAATGCAGTGAGCAAGCATCTGTATGTGAAACGTGTGGAGGGTGGGTTACCTTACGGTACTTAGGCCTCATTAGGCCCATTGTGCATCCTCCTAAGATGATAGGCACCTCCTATCTAGAGAGCGAGCCTACAGATGGTGAGCAAGCATTACACCAAAAGTCCCACTATTAGTTGAAGTCAGACGATGTAAAAAATAGAAGGCGACTTGAGGCTAATGTTGAGAATGAATGGGTAAAGTTAACGTTGAAGAGGGTGTGAAGTAAAAGGTAAAGAAGAAGGCCTGAAATATGAAAAGGTTATGAGAGAAAATAGTCTTCATGCAGAGTTAGTTACAATTACCGTTGATAAAATGTGGACAAAAGTAAGTATATAGTATTTTTAATACAAATCCCGATGCACGTCAGCAATGACGTCGGTCATTCGTCATAGTACTACCAACTAATTAAAATGTCCCTAACTAAGCTAATAATCCGAAAAAGTCACGTATAGTCGCGAGCATTCATGAACGTAGTCATATTACTAAAAAGTCGAAAACTGTTATGGTGATTATTTTGATAATTTTAAGAATTATTTAAATTATTTAGTTTATACATGTCTAATTCTTGATAATATAAAATTTATAAAAACATTATTAAATGTTTAGTACTCAAAAAATAATACTTTAAATTAAATAATTTTGACATTCTGTACGCCCATGAAGCTCGTATTTATAGAGAAGAAATGTCATTACAGCAATTGGTACACCTTGTTGCGGTGTTGCAACCCCTTTTTAAAAAAATTCACTGATTTAGTTAGGTTATGTTTATGTTGAGTTAATTATTGATTGTGCATTTTGTTTCCTGTAATTTAAAATCCTTTTGCCTGTATTTTTAAGCTTTGCCAGTTATACTTATAAAAAACTATTTTTCAAAACAACCATAGAGTGAATAAGCTGATTATTTGTCGTTTAATTTTTATATACAAAATGCCTAAAAAACTAAATAGTCCTTGTAAGGAGTTGATAGCTTCTTTATTCCATTATTTTGAATGAGAGCGTGATAACGATGGACCACGTTTACCTTTAACTGCTGTAAGAGAGGTAACAAGTTATAAAATTTAATAGAAATATGAAATTATTTTCTTGACTTTTTTAGTGTGTTGCATCATCTCTAAATAAAAATATTTCTACTGTCAGTAGTATTTGGCAAGCAGTCAAGAATAATGAATGATTAAAATCGCTAATTAAAAAGCATTCATATAAACAAAGGATTACCTACTAATACAATAACACTGGATACAAGTGGAATCCGAAGTGGTATTTATAATATGTATGAAACAAGTAAGTATAAAGACAAATCTATTTATTCAATCATAATTTATTTATATTACCTATAAAAGTTTTAATTTGTATACAGTAATATAAATACATATTTATTTGCAGGTTAACATATAACTTTGGAACCTTTAAGAGAAAAGTTGATTGAGCGACAAATGTTTAATGGCTATATTGCATCATTGTCAACTGTATTAAAAGAATGAAGGAAAAAAGATTACCAAGACGTGAACTGTAAATAGGTCAGTTTTTAAGAAATTATAGAATTACAACAGAAGCATTTCGTTGTCATTGATGAAAAATGTATCATTCAAAATGAAACATTAAACAGCTCCTGGGAAAATAATGACAAAGGGTGTTAGACCTACAAAAATCGATGGCAAGAGATAAAACCAAATTTAAAGTAAATTAAGGTATCAGTAATTGTGTAAATCAAGTAAAAAAAAATATTAATATTGAAATGACACATCATATTGAAGATTTAATGGTAGATACGCTATTCTAGCAATCATATAAAGACAATTTAATTGGAAAAATTTGATTACAGTGGTCAATAAACATCTACATGTTTTACATATTTTCGAGATGTACAGTGAAACCCAAAAATGCCTTTTTTTTTTCAGAAATAAACTTTAAAACAATATCAAAAAATTAAAAATGAAGTTACAAGATTTGATATAACGGTGTACCTAACATTAAATCATTGATATAATGTGTTGTTTTGATATTACAATTTAGAATATAGCGATATTGACACACGTTATACGAAATGGCAACTAAATAGAAATAAATAAAACATTCTTTTTTCAGGTGCGAACCGCCAAAGAAATATATGGTAGATAATTACCTAAGCAGAACAATATAGACAAAGTATTACGTAATCTTCCCTGCCATTGTATTTTTAACTCCATTGAACTTATTTGTGACCTTTCTAAGCAATATTATAATAAACATATTGGCAGAGAGGGAGTTTTTAATAGATTGGAAATTATTTTTATTATAATTAACCCTAATAACGATATCGATGACTGCGATTCAAATACTTGCGATCTGGATTAGGAGAAATAAAAGAATTTTATAGAAATAATGAAGATTAGTAGATAAATAATTGTTTTTTTATGAGAAAATAGTGTAATTAAAAAAAAAACATTGTCTAATTTTTAAAACAATAAACAGTTTGATATATTTCTTATATATCTGTATTTTTATTTAATTTATTCCAAGATATAAAAAAAATATTTGACTGAGAATAACATTTTTCAAATGTCTTTTGAAGATGATAAAATG